>JAJOZX010008352.1:140000-181772 GCA_023014485.1 Bathynomus jamesi | reverse complement strand
AAAAGTGAAAAAGTTCTTCTGTGTTTATATTAAACTTGTTTATAATTTTATAAATATGGATTCAACAAGTTTTCGTTTATCATTATTATTAATGTTTAAATAACTGAGCGTTATTAATATCCGCTAATTAAACGGTGTCTGTGCAGGGCTGAATTTTCATCGGACGTACTTAAACTATATTTTGTTGATATATGCGTCTTTGGAAATCAATAGTTTCTCGAAACAGCCTCTACATGGACTCTTATATACTCTAGCATTAAAAGAAGGGTTAGATAAATAATTGATTTTTTTTGTAAGAGACTACGAATGGAACAAGAGATCTGTGATACCACATTAAGTTGAGGAGGAACGACGTCCAGCAGTGGCTGCGTGTTAAAAGGTACGAGTACCACCAGAACATCCCGAAGAGTCTTATTCTTGGCAGTATTATTATAAAACTCTTTTTGGCAGCTGCTCGCGATAAAATTAGGGGTCAAGATAAGAGGGGGCTACAAATCCTAAGCGCTCGCAAAAACATTCCCATATGAATACCTTTTTTTGTAGATAAGGTATGGAAGGAAAACTAATGAACATAATTGTTAAAATGTTTATGTTCACTGGTTTTTTTTCTCCCATACTACTAAAACAAATCTGTACTTTGCTTATAGTAAAATACTAAGTACAGTAATTACTGTTGCATATTGTGCGTACAATGTACAATTAACTTCACTACAGACATTTATTAAATGCATATCAATAAGAACGTAATATAGTTTATCAAGGTATATTTGAGATTTTCAATATGACATACCTTCCAGTCCCTAATTGTTAATACCTATTAAAAAGAATAGTTGAAAATACTACATTAGATATTCTCGCGAGCAGTGTTTCTCACCTGGGGTTCACGGGAGGTTCTCAGGTGGGGGAATCGCATTATCTAATAAAAAAAAACAGCCTACTTGGAAAATGGAAGTTTAATTTTCCAGAAAAATTACAGAACTATGTAAAAATCAGACAAAATATATTTTTTTAAGTGAGAAACTCGTATAATGTTACAGTTCTGCAGTTGAAATTATCTTTATTAGTCGTAATCTTCATATGAAACTGTTAGTTTATGTCTTTCAATGAGATACCTGCATCTGCTTTGCATTTGTTAATCTTCTTATATTCGGCTGAATAGAGTAAATTAACACAAAGTAACACAGACAGTCAATTTCATTGCTTTGTTTTAAGTGCGACCATTGATGAGAAGCCAAATTCACGTAAGTATGAAGTTGCAAATGGAATGAATCATAGAATTTTCGGAAATTTTCTTTATGTTCAAGGTGTGGAAAGTTCAAATTGAACGAAATTCAGACACTGAATCATTTTGACAATAAATTAATTTGTTCAAAACTTTAAGGAAGAAATATTATTTACAGTCTGTTATATTGTCCTCAACGTAAATTATCTAGTGTGATTGAGCAAAAGGTGTATGTGTGTGTGTGTGGTTGCTTTGTTTTAGGCTCTTCATCCAACGAAGGCACTGAGATGCGCGCGCGTGTGTGTGTGTGTGTGCATAAAATAAAGACTCTCATACTCATAAAAGAACTTAGATTGAAATAAGTTAAGCTGAACAAGCAACCAGGAAGTCTTCAAATTTATTTACCAAACGTCACCCATGAGACTAGAATCTAATTTTCCCAGTAAGTCTAAAAATAAATTAATCCTCGAATCTGGATTTCTAATCAGGTTAGTCTTCTCGAGCGTAGGCCTAATTAACTTATTAATTTGTGAATATATAATTTAGATTGTATAATTTAAAATGTATAACATTTATAATTTATATTTATTCTCTGTTTATTGCTTTATATATAGTCATGCTTCATTCCTTTTAAGTGTAAATTAGTAAAAATGTTTAATGCAAAATTTGCCACATAAAAGTTTAAATTTCAACATTTTGGTAATTTAAATCTGAAATTATAATTTCCAAAGGCTAAACTATTTAAATATTGTGATTAAAACTTCCTATTTATCACCCAAAAGTTTTCGGAATTTTTTTTGTCTTTTTATCATTTTTTTTTATCGGTTTTTTTTTTCGAGATAGTGTCTTCGCGTCCAAAAGCCAGCCCTAGTATCAAAGAGGGATTAAACTGCTTACGGAAAGATGGATAAGGACCATAGAATATGACGAGTGTAATTAAAAAAATTTAAAAATTTCGATAACTTTTGGTCAACATAATATTTCCTTAAATCGAGGAAGTAGATTTAGGCGTACGCGTATCTAAGGATTTAAAAGTTAAGAACCAGTGCCTGGAGTCTTGCGCAAAAGCTAACAGGATGTTAGGCTTTATAGCGCGTAATTTCCAATTTAAATCGAAGAATATTATATTGTCCCTTTACAAGTCCCTAGTCAGGCTTCACTTAGAATATGCCGTTCAGTTTTGGTGCCCGTATTTGCGTGAGGATATTGATAGGTTGGAAACTAATTCCGTCACTACGCAACAAGTCTTACAAAGATAGGATTAAAGAGTTAGACTTGCATTCACTCGAAACTAGGAGATTAAGGGGGAGCTTATTGAAATTTTCAAAATCGTTAATAAAATCGATAACGTAAATTTTGACAAATTGTTCATTTCCGATAACAGTAATACTCGTAATAACAAATTTAAATTACGTGGCAGACGTTTCATTACTAACATCGCTAAAAACTTTTTACGTTTAAAGTAATTGATAAATGGAATAATCTTCCCGCGTCCGTCGTGAACTCTACCAGCGTTAATATGTTTAAAAACCGTTTAGATAGGCATTTTAAAAATATTAACGTCGTTTAAAATAATAAAACAATTAGCAACAGGAGCTCTAGGGGTAATGGTCAAGGTTTTAGTCTGTTGACGAGTAATGCCAGCTTGTGACATGCCAGCGTGTGATATGCCAGCAATAAAATTATATTTAAAAAAAAATTAGACTAACACGAACTTAGATGTAGCTCGTAGCGTAAACTAACCCACTTTCTGTTATACTCTTCATCCTTGTTTTTCTCTCTTTTCTTATCCTCTCTTTACTTGCATGTCTGTAGTTTGCATGGTATGACAGTGAGTTAAGACTGTGTTTGCATGGTTTGTAAGCGTTCTTATTTTACTTCTTTTCATCTTTCACCACTTTCCCATTCTCTTCGACTATTTTTCCGACTTGTCGGCAGTGGCCGGCGGATGATGATGGTGAGTCTTTCTCTCTCTTTTTCTGAATGAATGTTAGCCCACGAATGATAGGTTTTGCTACTTACTTAACCCCTTATTCTCTTCTTTTAACCCCCTACTCTCTTGAAAACGCGTTCTCGTGAACAAATATTTTTTATGTGAATCAACAAAATCCTGCTCTCTGTGTACAGAATGACCACAAAGTTCCTTTGCAGTGAAATTACAGCATGTTGACCTTGTTTTTCATGCAAAGGGACTTTGTGGCCGCCCTATTTATACTGTACTTATATTCAGAAACTTACACGCACAGGTTTTATTTGCAAATATCAAACTATAAAGATAACTACCTGTAACTACCTGTAACTGTAAAGATAATAACAGAAAGAGATAATGTGAATATTCGCGATAAATAACCGTATTAAATGTGTGAATAATGTTTAGAATGAGTTCCGGTTAATACAACCGCAAAAGATTCATTTCCTTCACCTTTTCGAACTCTCCTCCTTTAAATTTAGTGGTGTTCTGTCGTACATACTACTGGTGGGGAAGAAGGAACGTTTTTATATAAGTATGAGGAGCGGTACGAAAGTAATACCTCTTAATTGTATTTACGAACTGAAAAATAAGAGGCGTTACTTTCGTACCGATCCTCGTATATAAAGTCTTTGATTGACTTTTTTTATTATATACACATATACAGGGTGTACACAAATTATCTTTACAACTTCTCTATCAAATAAAAATTAGAAAACAAGGTGGACATACCATTTTTGCGCCATTTGTGAAAGAAAGTAATAAAGTTTCACGTGGTAGTCGTCAGATTATTGTACAGGGTGTACACAAATTACGAAATTAGTACGAAATTCCCTTAACATGCATTTCCCAAATCGGTGGATTGGCCGTGGGGGGCCCATCTCTTGGCCGGCCAGATCACCAGACATAACACCCTGTGACTTTTTTCTATGGGGTTATGTAAAAAACTGCGTGTACACGACTCCAGTGGCCATCATCGACGATTTAAAGACCAGAATTGCTGCTACTGTTGCAAGAGTTTACGTTGAAATGTTGCACCATACATGGGTGGAGATAAAATATCGTTTGGACGTCTTACGTGTGACAAATGGTGCCCATGTTGAATGTGTTTAAAGTTATGTGAAACTTTATTACTTTCTCTCACAGATGACGCCAAAACGGTATGCGTACCTCGTTTCCTAATATTTTTATGTGAGAGAGAAGTTGTAAGGATAATTTTTGTACACCCTGTATATATATATATATATATATATATATATATATATACACACAATGAGAACCAGAATTAACCTTTATTTTCAAACAAATTAACTATATTAATGGAAATTTTCATTTCAAGCAGTACAGTATTTTATTAATGTTAAGACAAATTTTATGTTAAGAAAATATTTAACATACTGTATAGGGTGTTCACAGTGTCTTGTAATACTGTATAGGTGTTCACAGTGTCTTGTAATACTGTATAGGGTGTTCACAGTGTCTTGTAATACTGTATAGGGTGTTCACAGTGTCTTGTAATACTGTATAGGGTGTTCACAGTGTCTTGTAATACTGTATAGGGTGTTCACAGTGTCTTGTAATACTGTATAAGGTGTTCACAGTGTCTTGTAACCCAAGTAAAATACTAACTATGATAATTTTCGTTTTTCTTTCATACCCGTTTGAAATGTGTGATAGCAGCAACTATACGATTGAATAACCCATATTGGCTAGTATCTGGGTCCATGAGCGACCACCTAATGGCAAAACATTGGAAATATTCGTGCAGACTTCCAGGACCGATTCAATCATGGAGCTAAAAGGAGCTACACCACTGAATCGGTCCTGGAAGTGTGCAAGAATATTTTCAATGGTTTTGCCATTACGTGGTCGCTCATGAACCCAGGTACTAGCCAATACGTGTTATTCAGTCGTATAGTTGCTGCTATCCCACATTTCAAATGGGTATGAAAGAAAAACGAAAATCAATTAGTATTTTACTGGGGTGATTAGTATTTTACTGGGGTGACAAGACATTGTGGACACCCTGTACTTTCAAAACTGAGTCACTATAAAACAAATGTTATTTCTTCAAAATATTATTAACAAATTTGTTTTTCACTTTAGAATGAACGCAAACAACAAAACTCTTGAGCCTAATAATTTATGATAATGATAATGATGATAATGATAATGATGAATAATGATGATAATTATAAACTTTAATGTACATAATAGAATTCGAATTTAAAGATTTTACGCTATAGGAAAAGGGATCTCTTGATGTATATAGATGATCGACATTTTATAAGGTTAAAAATGAATAAAGAATAAGGTCAAGCTTTGAATTCTGGGTAATTATACCCTATACCCCTTTTGTTGAAACTATGTCATACGCATAAAGTTAGTGATAAGGCCAGACTGAAAAACTTAGCATAACATGCAACGAGCAAGGGCTACTTTCCTCGTTTTTTATAGAATGGAATCTCAAGGTAAGCAATTTTTCTAATGTAAACTTTTTTTTTTTTTTTTTTAAATACAGGGTGTTCAAAAAGAAACGCAACCCATTGAAAAATGTATATATCATTGCAACCTAACCCTTATTTTTTCTATTTTGGGTTGCGTTTTTTTATGAACACCCTGTATAAGTTAATTCGTTTTTGAAAAAGTATTTCATCATTAAGTTTACTTAGATTTTAAATACAAATACAGAAAAAAAAAAGAAAAAAATATTCGTTACTCGACAAACTTTTATTTTGTTCAAACAAGAAGTACGGATAGGATTCAACAAATTAATACTTTGTAATTAAAATCCAATAAAATTAATTTCTATTGAATTGAAAGCAAAATCAATCTGTTGAATAAAATGTAAATTATTTTGCTAAAAAAAGCCGTTCTCGTGAACAAAAGTTTTATGTGAATCAACAGAATCTGGCTCTGTATATATATATATATATATATATAATATATCCCAGAAGTCCTGCCTCAAACGTTAATCTCACGTTCTACATTATGGGGCAGGACTTTTAGGACACCATATATATATACAGGGCGTCCCAAAAAAATGTATACACACTTTAACAGCTGATAGCTCAATTGATGTTTCTTTCTTTCCAAGTTAAACCCATTAGAATTAATAATGGCAGTCAGACTAAGCTTTGAACAAAGGAAATTCATTCTAAAATGCTATTGGAAGTGTGAAAACGCAGTTGAAGTGCAAAGACAGTTTAGGAGGGAGTTTCAAACAGATCCACCAACGCGACTTACCATCACTCGAATTAGAGATAAGTTTGAAGCCGATGGAACTGTTCAGAATGTCCACAAGAAGCGTTCCGGAAGACCACGGACATCGACAAGCCCCACAAAGCAAGAAAGAGTACTGGAAACGTATCACCAAAGTCCAAGAAAATCTGTGCGGCAAGCGAGTCGTGAGGTAGGAATTTCAGAATCGTCTGTCCAACGCATTTTGAAGCGCTGTCAATGGAAAAGTTACATTCCAAGATTAGTCCATGCTATTAATGAAGATGATGATGATCCGGACCGAAGAGTGGAGTATTGCGAGTGGTACTTGGCACGATGTGGATGTGGATTGGACGAAGGGGTTTCGTAGAATACCTCCGCGTTCACCAGACCTCACACCACTAGACTTTTTTTTATGGGGATACTTAAAAGACAAAGTCTACGCTATAAAACCTGCAACAGTCGCTGAATTGAGAGCAGCCATTGAACGAGAATGCACACAAATACCAAACGAAATGTTTCGTGATGTTTGCGATTCCATTGCTTCGCGTTATCAGCAGTGCCTGGACCAGAACGGACGTCAGTTTGAAAACAGACGTTGACAAAACAATTAAATAATGTCTGTAGATTCTATTACATTTTGAAAATGAAATGTATTTTAATAAACACTGCCTTTATAAGTATTTAAAGTGTGTATACATTTTTTGGGACGCCCTGTATATATATAACCTTGGTTAACCTGGGTTTTGCTTCTGCCCGATTTGTTCATTCTGACGATAGACCTACAGCTTAACGTGGAATCCGAATCACGACCCACCGCGGGTGATCAGAAATTACAAAGTCCTCGCCCGGACTCGATCTCATGACCTCCCGATCAGCAGTCCAGCGTCTTAACCACTAGGTTACCAAGGATACCCATTCATCTACCAACTAACTTTATTGCATTGAAAGATGAACAACTAGGTTTGCCGCGCGCCAACTGCCGTCACCGGGTATCGAACCCGGGGCCAGTGTATTCGTAGTCGACGATGCTAACCACTACACCATCGAGGCGCATATATATATATATAATAGAACAGTTACTATCTGTGAGGAAGGCAAAATTCTTAGTAAACAAGGAACAGGTGCACATTTTAATCAGAGTCCTTCATTAGGCACTTAAAAGTTTCTCACTGAATGATGAATGCATGGAAAAACCGAAGGAATAACCCTGATCAAAAACCATTGATCAGACGATCTCTCTCACATTCCTTCCTTCCTCTGTTCCAGGATCTGGTCATGGAGGAAGACGAAATAATTTTCCGCTCCTTGTGTGAAAGTTAAGGAAGTCAAGCGTGGCACTTTCTTGGCACTATTGGCATCATGCTGAGAAGGGAAAACGAGAAGCAAATAAGGTCACAATTTACCTGCTTTTCAAAGGTGAAGGAAGGCTTGTATCACAGATAATTTATGTTCACACACACACATATATATATATATATATATATATATATATATTATATATATATATATGTTTTGACTCATGGTTATAGTTATACTGTAACTTACAGTTCTCAGATACTGCATAAATTGAGCTTAAATGTCGAAAGTTGTCGGAAGGTCTTCCTAATTTCCTCTTTGAATTAAATTATAATAAAAAGGTGCTGTAGTTTACTATATACTGTACATTTTAGGTAAAATTTATGATGTGTATATATACAGGGTGAGTCAAAAGTCTGGAAAAATAGGAACTATGCTTTTCAATGCAAAAAATACATATATATTTGCATTGAAAAGCATAGTTCCTATATTTCCAGACTTTTGACTCACCCTGTGTGTGTATATATATATATATATATATATATATATATATATATATATATATTACAGGGTGGGCGGAAAGTAGCTCCCTATTTTTGATTGGTAAAAAAATACGTATATTATCCATTTATTTCAGAAGAAATAATATGAAAAGGTAGGCATACATGGTAGGTTTTCTCTAAAATTCAATGTGGGCTCCAACTCTTTCCACCAGCTTCTGGAGCCGCCCAGGAATGGCGTTCACTGACTTTAGCAGGAACTCCGGCGGGATGGAGGACATGACTTCCCGAATTCGGTCCTCCAGTTCTTCCAATGTCCTCGGTTTGGTGCGGTAGACTTCTTCCTTTACCCACCCCAAAGAAAGAAGTCGCACGGTGTCAAGTCGGGGCTCCTGGCTGGCCATTGATGTGGACCACGACGACCCATCCAACGCCCAGGGAAGTGGGCATCCAGCCACTCACGGACAACAAGAGCGAAGTGCGGAGGGGCGCCATCTTGCATAAATATCAGATCGTCGATGTTCTCCCATGTGCTGACAACCGGCCAGACCTCGTTTCGCAACATAGCAAGGTACCGCTCAGCATTCATGGTGTTGCGCAGAAGGAACGGGCCCACAACCTGATCTGAGGTCATACCACACCACACCGTTACACTGAACCGATTCTGCCGTTTTTCAGCGGTAACCATGGGATCCTCTCCTGCCCAGTAGTGGCAATTGTAGCGGTTGACAAAGCCTCCGACGTGGAACACCGCCTCGTCGCTCCAGAGGATGTTGCGGAAGAGATGGGGCCAGTCTTCATGCCAAGCCAGCATGATTTCCCCGAACTCCATGCGAATGTCGCAGTCCTCGTCCGAGAGAGATTGGCAGTAATGCGGCTTCCACGCACGCCAGTTCAGCTCCTTCTTCAGCACAGTTCGCACTGAGTAGCGGGAGAGTCCACTTTCCCGAGCTGCCTGGCGAGTTGACTTTCGTGGACTCCGTGCGAACATTTCCTGAACTGCCTGCACCGTCTCCTGGGCCCTGGATGTCGAAGGGCGACCACATCTTCGAACATCTGCCACAGACCCCGTGGTCATGAGCTTCGAGTGGCAGTTCTTGATTGTTTTCGGGTCCACTTGGGCACGTGGTCCGTGAATGGCCCGCCACCATCTTTGAACTCGAACGACAGATTGCCAAATTCGTACCGTGCCGCCAACTGGGCACGCTCCTGCAGTGTTAAACGCTCAGCCATGTTACCCTTCAATCTGAAATGAAAAAAAAAAAATGAACGTTACAATTGTACCACTTTAGAGAACACAAAGAGAACACTTTAGAGAAAAAAAGATTACCGTTACAATTGTACCACTTTAGAGAACACACCATAACAATATAACAATACAATCACAATTTATACATAATTTATATGTAATTTAAATTAGGGAGCTACTTTCCGCCCACCCTGTATATATATATATATACTTGTACAGTATATAGTTTTCACTGATGAGTATAATTTCATTATTAAATACAGCTACTGTAATACAGTTGTAAATTACCTTTAGCAAGCGTGCACACTTTACAGGTCGAAATGTACTAATTAAATATAATTATAATAATTATGTAACAGACAGGATTACAAGATTTTTATATATATTTTTATAATAGACTAAAAATACTAATGGAAACTTACAGACTAGGACATATACTTGAGCTAAATACAACGAATAATTAAACCAGTATAAAACTGTAAGGAATTCACAGATTAGAACAGTGGTACTCAATGGACGGCTCGCGAGCCAAATATATATTATATATATCGCATTTGACTCGCGAGCCGCGCAATAAGTACCACTGGACTAGGACATATACTTTTATTAGACGCTTAGTACAAAGACTAATTAAATGTGAGCTGGGTGAAAGTTATAAGGAGAGATTTTTAGGTTAATGAGAATTTTAGCAAGGAGAAAGAAAGGAGCGCCTTCGTAACTTTGGCAGTTAAGTTTTAATCACTTTATACAAGATGAGAGAACATTAATTGTTTTTAATTCATTCGCGAGATTCTTCCATAATTCCACCTCCTAAATAAGTGTAAAAATTTCTACTACATTGAAGAGTATAGTTTGCTTTTGAGATATATTCACTCTCCATATACCTTGTTTGATGCTCGTAACGTATCTGTTCATTATATTTTCGATTAATATGGTCGGAGCGGATTGTTTTGTAATTCTGAACATTAGGGAGAACTCTGTATTTCAAATATAGTATATCTTTCAATTTAATATAGGCAGTTGTTCGAGTATTCCTTATGTATGAGCATACTAATCACCCTTGTTTTTTTCTAATAATTTTTTTCTGATTTATAATTAAAGGGTTGATAACGTAATCGCATGCACTCTCATATGCGATAATATTGTATGTGAGATGTGGATAAACTACAGCGTTTTAAGGGTATTTATTAAGGGTATTTGTGGGAAGGAAATGTAGTTTTGTTAATATAAACGAGGATTTCGATAGTTTATGATTTATATTTTCAACATGTTGACGAAAGATTAGTTTGTCATCAAGCACAACTCCTAATAATTTCCTTTCAGTGACACGCGATATCAAATGTGAGTCGACAATAATACTGAAATCCGGTATTAATTTTTTTTTTTTTTTTTGTGATTAGCAGGAAGTCTGTCTTGTTTTTATTTAAGGATAATTTATTGCCTTTCAGCCATTCATTACGCCAGTAACTATGCCAGTCGTATACCCTTTCGATGTCTCTAATTACTATTTCATTAAGGTATGTGAGATCGCTGTCTGAATATATTAGGGAGGTGTCATCCGCATACTGGAAGCCTTTCCCATTATGAGAGTTGTAAGAGTCATTTATGTAGATCAGAAATAGTAGGGGCCCCAAAATGATTCCTTGTGAAACTCCATATGTGATTGTTAGTTGGCTTCTGTTGTATACGTATGATTTAAACCAATTTCAGCAACGTTGTTTGCGCTATAATGAGATAATTTATAAATATTTTGTGGGAGATTGTATAAAAGGCTTTTGATAGGTCCATAAGCGAGAGGACAGAAGACTCTTTATTATTAAAGTTTTTATATATCACCTCTAATACGGCTGAAATCGCTTCGCTTGTTTTCGCTTGTGCCTCTTTTGACGTGTTTATAAATTAAATGTTTTGCCGTATAGCTTTTAGGAGAGGTTTATGTAACTATAGTTTATGTTGCCTTTTATGGGTCATGTTTTAGTAGCCACATGAAAAAGCTCGTTGAATGAATCGCATAGTATGGCTGAGGGTACTTGTAGGTTATTCCCCCCACCTCCCCACCCCACCAATTTTGACAGAATATTTTCTTTAAAACTAACGAAAATATCACGACTTAACCTAACCAATTATTTATCAAGGGCGTACAGTTGATCTATTATTAATTATAACATTGTTTTTTTCTGGAATAGTATTTACTATTTACGGACCTAGTATGTTTCATGGACTACTCTCGATTTTCCTACAAAATTACAAACAAGGGCAGTCGATGACCCTGATTTTGTTTCTGCAATCGGTTTTCTTGAGAAACCTGACCTGACCTAACGTAACGTAACCTAACCTAACCTGACCTAATCGAGTTTCTTATACAGCAGGTGGAAAGCTTGTGGAATTCATTGAAACAATCGAACAAACTGCGATGCGGAACAGATCGCGACCAACTTGACTCGTACCTTTGTGAATTTGTATGGCGTAAGCGCCACATCAGCTCGGACTTATTCAAAAAGATGTTGGAGTGTATTGCGTCGTTTCAGTAAATAAATTTATTCAATATCCAATAACATTTTTCTTTATCATTTCTCAAGAAAACCGATTGCAGAAACCAAATCAGGGTCATCGACTGCCCTTGTTTGCAATTTCGTAGGAAAATCGAGAGCAGTCCATGAAACATACTAGTCCCCTATTTACTAATAGATCAACTGTATGCCCTTGATAATTGGTTAGGTTAAGTCATGATATTTTCGTTAGTTTTAATGAAAATATTCTGTCAAAATTGGGGGGGGGGGGGGGGAGATAACCTACAAGTACCTGGCTAAGAATGTAAGAAAATTTTTTCATTTATGTCGTCAGTCCCTTCGAGGACTTCGGACCTATAATCTAATGAGTAATTTCTGTTTCAGACCTTTTAAATTTTCATTTATTTTTCTGACTTTTATTTTTACGCGATCTTTTCCCGGGATTTTATAGTCCTCATTTAACGCTAAAACAGCCGAAATGGTCAGAGATCCCCAGCAGAAGTATACCGGCTGCATGGTTAAGATAATCTTTACACCATATATGGTCTATTAAGGTTGAGCGCTCTATAGGAGTCGTAATACGTGTAGCTCGTGTAATGGCTGGGCAGAAGCTGTATGCTACCATTCTGTATGAGATTTTAGGATCTCTGTGTTTATTACATTTTAAGAAATCAGAATTGAAGTCGCCAGGAAGATTGCTTTATGCTGTTTTATATTATTATGATTTGAAATAAAGTCAATATTCTCCAGGAAATGGATAAAACCTCCATTTGGAGGCTGATAGATACCAATTATATTTAAATTAGTATTTTCCAGGGTCATGTTTACGGAGCGTGTTTCAATGGAGCCGGACATTAATGTAAGATCAGTGATTTGTGTACATGGAGTAGATTTATGTATGTAAATTGAAATCCCCACTCCTTTTCTACCGTCACGATATGTCTGAAAGCATTTATAACCATCCAAAGGGTATACGTCTTTAGTTGTTTCTGTTATATATGTTTCCGTGAAGACTATGATAGAGAATTGTGTTCCGATTAATTGTAATGAATTTTGTAGCTCTTAAAAATTAGCAGATATGCTTCTTATGTTCAGAGTTAGTAACATAAACTTATTAATTGAAATTTAGATAGTCGGAACGTATGTTATTTATATCGTAATGAACACTCTCGAAGACAATATGTGACTGATTAAAAAAATTCATCATCGCCTTCGTGTTTATCTCGTGACAGTTCTACAAAGCTTGGAAGGTCTTTCAGGGAAGTATGAGACATAGTTTGGAATTCGACTAGGAAGAGAAAGTAATAAAACTTAGGGAAGCTGAAAGGAAAGGAAAATCTGGGCAGGAGGATGTTACAAATGAATAATACGCATTTCTCTGTTTGAGAATCATAGCTATATTGATTGGGGTCTTCCGACAGTAGCATGAGCGGATCTTTTCCGTTTGACTGCCGCCATTGAAACATAGCCTTCTTTAGTTAGCTTTATAAGGCTAACTAACAAAAATATCACGACCTAACCTAACCAATCGTCAAGGTCGTACAGTTGACCTAACGATTGGTTAGGTTAGGTCGTGATATTTTCGTTAGTTAGCCTTATAAGGCTAAGTAAAGAAGGCTGGGGGCACTCACCTCTAATGTTTCAATGGCGGCAGTCAAACGGAAAAGATCCGCATGAGCAAATGAAATGATAATAAATGATAAAAATTGACGAGAAATAATGATGGCAAGCAACAAAATTGACAAACTACATCAGCCAGGCTCAGTTACAGTTTATAGTAGGTTTTGAGTAAATCACTGGAATGGCAGTGATTTTGATCAGATACAAAAGTAAACACTTAGAAGCTCATCAAACAAATTCAGTTACAGTTTATGGCGAGCCAACTCTAAAATTTCAGTAAGTAGAACAACAGCGAAGTCATGATAATAACAATAAATATAACAACCATAGCTACAATGGCGGAGATCATAAAATATACTCGTATTATTATCATCAATTATTAATCAATAATTAATTAATATAATTAATCAGTCAATATTAATCAATTAATAACACCAAATAATCGTATTCTTGTCGTCAAATTTATTATGTTTTTATTAATTTTTGTAGATACATCAATTATAGCAACAATGGACCATATAAGAACAATAGCAACAATAGTAAATAGTAAGTACTAAACAATAGCAAAATAGTAAATAGTAAGTACTAAACAATAGCAAAATAGTAAATAGTAAGTACTAAACAATAGCAAAATAGTAAATAGTAAGTACTAAACAATAGCAAAAGCAAAATAGTAAGTACTAAACAATAGCAAAATAGTAAGTACTAAACAATAGCAAAATAGTAAATAGTAAATAATAGTAAATACTAAAGGTTTTTATTTTAAAGCGTAGTAATAAACACTGCAATACACTCGTATGATTATCATTAATTATAATTATTATTACTGGGAGATCTATTGGTGTGACCCTGTGGGTGAGCATTTGAATTAATTGGGACGGGGGGGGGGGGGTATGAAGTTATTTAGATCAAAATCCACTTGCATTGGAATATTGTTAATATCATATTTTATTGGAATTTTTACATCGGTTGGTGATCGCTTTATATATATATATATATATTTTTTTTTTTAATTGGGGTTGTTTAACCCCCTTCGCAATATCTAAGGTCATATGACGAAGGGGACCTACAGCTTTACGTGGGATCCGAACCACGGGTCGCTACATAATCTGGGAGCGGAGGACGGTCTCCCATCCAACTACTACCCAGACCCAATGTCGCTTAACTTCGCTGATCTCCGGGAAGTGGTGTTACGACATCGGCCACGACGTAGCCCATATATATATATATATATATATATATATATAGTCTCCGTATATACATACATACATATATATAAGTTGAGTTTAGCATATGGTATTGATTTCCCTTTGCAAACATGGTCGTTCGTTTGATAAGCAGAAAAAATACGAAGGTTGAGACTAGCCTTTCAATTAACCTCGCACAAATTTTCGTCTAACCTCATTTGGGAACAATAATAGTCATAAAATAATGATCACATTTTCAACATTAAAAAAAAAAATAGAGTTTACAAATGATAAACATTTATACATAATTTTTTCGACAAAGAAATTAATAGAGAATAGAGTTAGTAACTAATAATTAGTAACTAATAATTAGTAACTAATAATTAGTAACTAATAATTAGTAACTAATAATTAGTAATTAATATATTAGTAATTAATAGAGAAATTGATAGAGTAAACTGTGTACTGGACAGAACGTTCGCAAAAGTAAATAGACACCTTTTTTTTTTTTTCAAATTTTTTGATTTGATTTATAAAATTCAGTAAATAATAACAAATGAATTTCGCATTTATTAATTCAATAAATTTATTATATTTATTGACTTTTATAATTATAATCAAATAAAAAAATATCGGTAAAAAAAAAAAAGTGTCTATTTACTTTTGTCAACCCTCTGTACACTGTTGTGATAATGTACATTTAGAATAAGATTTTATTTAGAAGAATTTGGAGAGTGATATTGTAGTATAATTCCACTCAATGTGATTCCCACTTCATTATGGGTTTGTGACCAAGCGTGGGAAATCACAGAGAGAGAGAGAGAGAAACTCAAAAAGAAGCAATTTTCAGATCAATCAGCTACCATTTTGTACCATTCTCATTCTCATCCGCGGCTTTCCCACTTTAGTTTAGGTTAGGTTACGATAGGTTAGGTTAGATTATGTTCAGTTAGGTTACAAAATACTAGTCATTCTCATTTCGCGCCTTCATTGCAAATTGTGAATGACAGTGACATTGAGTAGGAAATAATTCCATGTATTTTGTAACTCTATCATAGAATCTTCACCTGTGGTAAAAACGTGATTTTTATAAAGGATTAAATTTAGATTTGGCTTCACCAAATTAGGAATTGATTTGTAGAGATTCTTTACACATTCCAAAACCTTAAAATGAAAAATTTGAGACATTTTCGAAATTTGTTTACAAAAGTTTGTTTACAAAAACGAAAGAATTCAAGTTAAAAATAATATCCAAAATATATTGATAGTTTTAATTTTAAAATAGGATTAGGTAGAATTTTTAACTTGAGGATAACAGATTTAATCTAACTTGACCTTACCTAATTCTAACTTAAGTAAGCTAACATAAAATAGTTAAAATAACCTAACCTGACGTAATTTACCCGTTTATATTATATTCTCCTCTTCATATACGCAACATATAAATGGACGCAATATGCAATATATAAAAATAGATCAATAAAGGAATTCTAATACATATACAACATAGAAGAACCGCCATTTGTAATCAAATTATATCCTTTTCTGGGCAAAATGGCGTTACTTACAGGTTATATTTACGATAGGTAACAAAGGCGTACAAACAGGTAAACCTGTAAAATTAAATACAAATATGATGGATTAACAACAATGGCTACATAAGATTACATAAAAACGTGGTCATGTAATAAGCATATAGCAGACTTTCCCTTTTTGCTCTTCATTTGAAGATCACGTATATTTAAATATGACATATAGGCGTAACTACGCATTCTTTTTCTAGGTATATAATATAAAGTCTGTACATATAATATTAAAAAATAAACTTGGCTTTGTACAGACATAGCCTTCTCCTACTTGTCAATACTTTGACCTTATACAAAGATTTTTTAACTATACAGGGTTAAAATTAATTATCTTAATTGTATTTCAGTGCGTGGAGTGGAATAACGGTCTCGAAAAGGGTCAGGATGGAGGTCCGCGACAGAATAGGTTTTTGATGTACGTGTTTAATTGTGCTTAAAAAGGTGTTGGGTTGGTTTGGGAAGCTAATGTTTTGCTTTGGATGATTTACAGAGCAGTATTATCGACAATTTTCTAAGTAATATAATAATAATAATAATAATAATACGACAGCCTACGCAGGATTAGGCAACAACTATACAGGGTGGCCCAAGATAAAGTAGCCCCATTATTTTTTTTAACAAAACTCAATGGGGCTACTTTATCTTGGGTCACCCTATATATAACAATGCGTGTGATAAGTACGCAAGATTAGTTCGATTGCGACCTTAATTATGAAATTTACGTATGTACTTAAACTGCATTAATATTTACAAGGAAGCAGAATTTTTGCGACACTATTTCAAACAAACGATTATCTTAATTATACAAACTCATTTCCTGATAAAGCATTGTGAATGAGATAAATGAACGAACAAACACTCAAGTACTCAAAGTTTTTGTAACAAAGGTATTTTTAAAATGATGTTAGGAAATTAACCTTTTTTTGAACTATGCTAAAAAAAAAAAAAGTTTTCTCACTTCCAAAAGTAAGACAACAGATTTTTTAGGGTTCTTTACCTTTGTCTAGGAGTATAGGTGCGACAGCTGTAAGGGGTGATACTAGGGTAAGAGCCAGCTACAATTTGTTTTAGGTGTGGTCCACCATATCAGTATGGAGGCATGCACTTCGTGAAGATGGGGCTTAACCCTTGCGAATCCTCTGCCATTTTCGGAGGTTGTGACTTGTGAGCGGTTGTGAGAAAGCAGAGACTAGATAAAGATATTGCGAGATGTTTGCACGATGTTTATACTTTTGTATGGGTGTGAAATATTGGCTTAACATGAAAGGGAGACCTCAAGAGTGAAGACAGTTGAGGTGTATCATCTGAGAAGTACGTGTGGCGTGCGTTGGGTTTATAGAGTAAGAAATGATCTTGGAAAGATGTATGCGTGTGTGTGTGTTCAGAAATCAGTGGAAGTGAAAACTGAGGAAAGTGTGTTGTGGTAGTTTGAATATATTGAAAGAATGGAAGTTGACAGAGTTGTAAAGAGATGTATAAGAGCGTTTACGGAGGTAGAAAGGAGAGGAAGGTCGAGAAGATTGATAGATGAACATGATGAATAATTGCGTGAGTAAGAGTGGACTTAATTTGGGTGATGCACTAGAAGTGGCTGTAAGTGTAGATTGGCTGGTATAGGAGGTTTGTTAGAAGTATGTAATTTCGGGACTATCTTTTTTATTTTTGACAAAACCTGGAAGCGCCACCACGTATGGCGTATGAAGCGCCACAGGTGGAATTTAGCCATGTGGGAGTTGAGGGTATGATATAATTGCGCAGTACATCCCAAAATGTGTCTGCTGAGATCAAATACACTTCTCATTCAATTGCCACTCCCAAAACTTCCAGTACGCGTGGGATGGATTCGAAGACTTTCTCTTTTAAGTATCCAGAAAGGAAATAGAAATCCGGTTACGACAACTGATTACACAAAGAGGAAGCCATATTGAACATGTTTTGGTATGAAGTGTAATACTCCCATAGTTGATAATAATTTTAATAAATGATTCACGTTTCTGAAACACATTTTATAACATTTTATAGCCAATTGTAAAAAAAAAAAATCATCCGATATATATATATACAGGGCGTCCCCAAAAAATGTATACACACTTTAAATAATTATAAAGGCAGTGTTTATTAAAATACATTTCATTTTCAAAATGTAATAGAATCTACAGACATTATTTAATTGTTTTGTCAGCGCCTGTTTTCAAACTGACGTCCGTTCTGGTCCAGGCACTGCTGATAACGCGAAGCAATGGAATCGCAAAAATCACGAAATATTTCGTTTGGTATTTGTGTGCATTCTCGTTCAATGGCTGCTCTCAATTCAGCGACTGTTGCAGGTTTTATAGCGTAGACTTTGTCTTTTAAGTATCCCCATAAAAAAAAGTCTAGTGGTGTGAGGTCTGGTGAACGCGGAGGGTATTCTACGAAACCCCTTCGTCCAATCCACATCCACATCGTGCCAAGTACCACTCGCAATACTCCACTCTTCGGTCCGGATCATCATCATCTTCATTAATAGCATGGACTAATCTTGGAATGTAACTTTTCCATTGACAGCGCTTCAAAATGCGTTGGACAGACGATTCTGAAATTCCTACCTCACGACTCGCTTGCCGCACAGATTTTCTTGGACTTTGGTGATACGTTTCCAGTACTCTTTCTTGCTTTGTGGGGCTTGTCGATGTCCGTGGTCTTCCGGAACGCTTCTTGTGGACATTCTGAACAGTTCCATCGGCTTCAAACTTATCTCTAATTCGAGTGATGGTAAGTCGCGTTGGTGGATCTGTTTGAAACTCCCTCCTAAACTGTCTTTGCACTTCAACTGCGTTTTCACACTTCCAGTAGCATTTTAGAATTAATTTCCCTTGTTCGAAGCTTAGTCTGACTGCCATTATTAATTCTAATGGGTTTAACTTGGAAAGAAAGAAACATCAATTGAGCTATCAGCTGTTAAAGTGTGTATACATTTTTTTGGGACGCCCTATATATATATATATATATATATTATATATTATATATATATATATATATATATATTATATATATATATATATATATATATATATATATATTATATAGAAAACGATTACAAGCGATTAATTATTGTAATATAAAACAAACACTTCAAAGGTAGTCATGATTACGTAATATATAAATTTTGTGATTAATTGCGATTATGATTACGTACAAGATGTCATATAGTTTGTAGTTATAAAGTGTAACTTTTTAGGACACACAAACGAACTTATAGTTGACATAAAAAATTAATTCTGTTAAAAGTGTACATTAAATCTTGATTATTATAATAGTTATGAAACCAACAGTACTAAAAATTAATACTGAATACAAGAATTAGAGTGACCCAGGGGTTCTTAACCTCTGGGTCGCGACCCGAACTTGAGTCATTAAATTGTCATTTATCATTTATTTATGTTATCCCTAATCATTTCACCATAATTATCTATTTTATTATCTATTACAAGGGAACTGTTTGAAGGCATTGGTCGCCGAGCTAGACCCCCCGAGATCAGAATTTGGATCGCAGCCCTAAAAAGGTTAAGAACCTCTGAATTAGACAAAGAGTAGGAAGTACAACAATTAAGACAAGTAATACAGTAGCTACATTTAATCCCGAAATGCGGTAGTACCATTTCAGTATTCCTTTATTAAAACTGATTTCAGCTTTTTTTCTTAAATGAATTTACGTTAGAAATATTTTTAAGATCAGTGCTTAAATCACTCCATAATTTCAAACCTACGAAAATGGATAAATCCCTTCCGAGATGAAAACAATCTAAAGCAGAGCATTTTTTAAGCCAATTTCACTGGGCGACAACGGTTATATGTATATATAGGAGGGGCGACAAGCTTGACCGCTGTGTCCGCTAACGCTAACTACTATAAAATTTAGCGCCGCTAACGCTAAACATTTCAACAGTTAGCGTCGCTAACGTTAACGCTAATTTTGTCGTTAATTTTTGTGAAACGACCCCAATTTCTATATGTTCTACCTCCCGTAATTTAGCAATATTAGCACACACCTTGATATAATTGGTTGCTAAGGTACAAAAATGTGATGTTTTGGTTGCTAAGGTACAAAAATGTGATGTTTTTGTCTATGAAAATGAAAACATCTTTATGTAGGAGTCGAGTTCTTTCGTATATATTAAAGAAAAAAACAAACCAACGAAAGAATAAATTCCTTTCAATTTATACCTCTATATTTAATTCAAACACAGAGTCTGTCCAACAAGTTACAACTTACAACCTCTACATGCTGATGTCATGATGAGGTTGCAACTTGCAGTTGAGTCCTTTACAATGGAGATTGCTGTCGGCGAACCAAATTTTAGTACAAGTGGTTTTGAAAAATTAGCGATTGACTTTCTCTACAAACTTAGCGCCGCTACCTGTTTCGCTAACAATTTTGAAAATTAGCGACGTTAACAGTATCGCTAATAAAAAGTTGGGTCGCTAATTAACGCCGCTAGTCCCAGTACTGTATATATATACACACCTACACTCTACTACTGATTGACATTTCAGGATGTACAATCATTGCCTTACGATCAGCTCTCTTCCATTCTGGTCCACTCGTTATAATCCATGTACTCTTTGAGACGAGTTGCCAACCTCAAGTTCTATACGCTATCAATCATAAACAATTTTATATTGAGAAAACGGACGTTTCGCCCAATAATGGGAAATTTCATTCACTAGGCGACAAAAACTTTCGGCTGGGCGACATTTATGTCGCCCAATTATAATGTTAAAAAATGTACTGATCTAAAGTGAGGATTAACATGCCTATTTCTATTCCTAGTGTGGTATGAGTGAATTTCTAGGCATACAAAAATGAAATATGCCAATTTGATTATGTCTTTGAACTTTAATAATTTTAACAAGCAATGTACATTCAAAAAAATCTTTACCGGATAAATATCCTTCCTGCTCGCTTATGAATAGCAAAAATACTATCTATTGCGTTATCAGTGGTATTTCCCCAAGCAAGATTGTAGTACTGTATATCTTATAAGAGAAAAACAAAAGTGTGATACAGTTAATAAACCTGTTTAGGAACTGAATATCAAAGTTTAACCTTCATCAGGAACCATTATGAGGGTCAAAACAGCCTTCAAAAGTCCTAAATATGAAAAATTACTGTTTATGCGAGTTCGTTTTGCAGAAGCTGGCACTATTCCTGCAAACAAACGCCAATAAAATGTTAAATATTTATTTTCGCAAAAAATGAGTTGCATATTTAGAATCAGCAGAAAAAACTGTACTAGTGACAAAATTTTCAAAAACATTTGACACAGTCCAAATTTTTAATAAGATCCGATTCATTTATGTCATTGTTTCATGACAAACTTTTTATAACACCATTTTGTAAGATTTTAAGATTGGGGTCATATAGACCCCATGGTTCCAACAACGTAAGTAAATTGAAAGTTCCTGACGAGGTTTAAACATTAAAGCAACACTCGTAAAAGTCCTTTAGAGATATAATTGACGTGTAGGTTTATTCTAAATTCTATCTATAGTGACACCTAAAAATTTTTGTTACGGTAAATTCTTTTACAACGAATTTGCTAATTCTTTTATAACGAATTCTCCGTCATTCAGGTTGTCAAGATACGCACTTCTTTTGTTACTAAAAATCCTGGATCACCTGAAGATCAGGGCCCCCAGCTTCAATTACCAAATTACATTTTCGTTAAAACTAACGAAAATATCATGACTTAACTTAACCACTCGTCTATAATAAATATATATATATATACAGGGTGTCCCGTAAGTCTGGACCCATAGGGATTTATATTATATTTTTTTTATGTTATTATTATTATTTTATTATTATTATTTTTTATTATTTTTATTATGATTTTATTTGTGGGGCCACTTGAAAGCCAAAGTGTACGAGGTCAAACTTCAGAACATTTTCCACCTTAAAGCAGGCATTGTGGAGGCGTGTCAAGAAATTTCTGCGACTGTGATTCAGAAAGTGCTGTCGCAGTGGAGATTGCGTCTTCAACTATGTGTGCGACACAACGGCGGACACTTTGAACAGATTATGTAATAAATTTTTGGACTATTTTGTAATTTTATTATTTTTCCCTATGGGTCCAGACTTACGGGACACCCTGTATATGTTTAAATCCCCAAGTAGCGCCAAAAGTAAGCCACTTTTTTACCAGTTGGGTCTAACTTTGTAAATAAGTTTTTTTCCTTGTATAACCTAATATTTTGAGGTTAGGTTAACTCAGGTTAACCTAACCTAGTGTAACCTAACTTAAGAAAATGTAAGGCACGATTTATTGACTCCGAGTTTTTTTAATTAAAATCTTGCCGCGGGTGAAATTCGAAAAAATAATTATTGTATACGGCAAAAAAAAGGCTTTCTCTAAACTTTCTTATAGAGCCCCCGGATCACCTGAAAATCAGGGCCCCAGCCTTCTCTAGTTAGCCCTAACTAACGAAAATATCACGCCCTAACCTAACCAATCGTTAGGTCAAATGTACACCCTTGACAATTGGTCAGGTTAGGTCGTGATATTTTCGTTAGTTAGCCTTATAAAACTAACTAAAGAACGCTGGGGGCCCTGATCTTCAGGTGATCCGAACCCCCCTAATTTAACACAGGCAAAGGTGATTGAATATTTGAAAATAAAAAATATATATAACCTATTTGACCTACTGGGTAAAATATGGTCACGGACGAAAATTTACACAAATTTTGGTGCTACTATAGCGTGATTCCTACCGGTGACTTCGATACTATAGGGTGATTCCTACCCGTTTTGGTTCGAAACTACAGTACTGTAGAGTGTGATTCCTATCCAAGGTATAAATGAAAATATAATAAATATAAAATGCTATTTATTATTCAATTTTATTTATTTAAAAAATAGTTTCGGTGCTACTATAGTATGTGGTCTACCTACGATTGGTTAGGTTTAGTCACGATATTTTCGTTAAAACTAACGAAAATATCATGACTAAACCTAACCAATCGTCAAGGGCGATGGACATTGGAATGTAAACAAGCAATTAGTAAACAAGGTAAGAAGCTATAATTAAAAGGTAGACCGCCGAATAGAGGTAGGAATCACGCTATAGTAGCACCCAAATTTTTTACCAACTTGGGCATATTTATGCCTATATATATATATATATATATATACATTCAACTGCAAAGAACACGCAGTATAAATAACGTAAAGAACGACGCTTGTATAGGAGATATTCCGCGCAAGACGAGAAAGAGAAAACAACAAATGAAAAAATGAAGTACCACCTGGGAATCGAACCCGGGATCTTCCGATTGCCGGTCTGACCGGCAATCGGAAGATCCCGGGTTCGATTCCCAGGTGGTACTTCATTTTTCATTTGTTGTTTTCTCTTTCTCGTCTTGCGCGGAATATCTCCTATACAAGCGTCGTTCTTTACGATATATATATATATATAAGAATATTTGAATTTGCAGGTCGAATTATATAAACTATTAAATCAATTTATAGATTCTATAATTTAAAACAAATGCTAGGTTTTCACTTGTATACTTTTTCCCCTTTTTATACAGTATGTATAATATACGAGTATAATATTATATAATATATTATTTTATCATTTATGGAACAAACACGTTATTCATTATATTTATTTCATTATATTAAATATACAAAATTATTAAAAGTCTGACTTCCAAATAAAGGCGAAATAATTCATGTGGGAAAAAAGTTTCTATTCTAGCCTCGAACTGACTCCTTTTATTTTCTTTACAACCCCTTATTTGTGTATATATATATATATATATACTGTATATATAATGTATATATTTGTGGGTTATTTGCTTATTGTTTTACTCACTCCAATAAAAAATCTTTTTGCATATGAAGTACATATATATATATAATTCAAATAAATTATATTTTCTATCTTATAAAGTTAAAATAATATTATGTATGTATATTTTAAATGCATGAAATATAATTTTTTTTTAACTAAACTTACGTAAACCTACAGGGTGTTCGAAAAGTCCCGTCACCCTCCTACAAAATGTACATATTGTAATAGCAATTTTATTTTTGTATGATTAATTGTATTTTATATGTGTTAGGTGTAATTTAAGAGACAATTACTTTAATTAGGTACAGTAAATACAGTTATTAATTACAGTTACTAATCAAGATTATCTGTGTGTGCGCACCATCATTTTCGTAACGGACGGTATGGTATGGTTTCATGTCAAGATCGTTTGTCATGCGATCTCTCATTGTGGACATGGGGACTACAAATTCTTGTGATCGTTCCGAAGTGATGTTTTCGGTGAACGAGCCACCGATGCAATCACACCTTTACATTGTTCTGCTCGAGTTGTTGGTCTTCCCGACCGTGGTCTGTCCTTGATGGAGCCAGTTTCAAACAGCTTTTTCTCCCAGCGTAATACCGTCTTGTTTGGTGGTGCAGCCTTATTGAATCTTGTGTTGAAATCATTCTGGATATTATGCATCGTTTTGCCAGTATGTGACCTTTCATGAGCCCATGTGCTCATCACTATCCTTTCCTCCAGAGTGTAAGTGGACTGGTCTGCCATTGTCCACACAACTCTAATACCTGGAAAATAAAATAAAATGTCAATGACTCACATATAAATTCAATTAATCACACAAAAATAAAATTGGTATTACAATATGTACATTTTGTAGGGGGTGACGAGACTTTTCGAACACCGTGTACAGACTACAGAATAGGCTTAATAACCTTTTTTCAGCTTCTTTTGTTTCTCAAACCAAACATATAGATGAGTATGTAGCCAAAAATGGTAAATTGTTAAATGTTATAAAGCCAAAGAAATATATATAGCATCCATGTGAAAATTAGAAAAGAGTTTGTTAATTAATGTTAAGCCTAGGCCCTAGGCTGATGTTTCTCAATCTTTTTGTGCTCTCAACATTTTGACATAAAAAAAAATTTGCGAAACCATTTCCCTAAAAAAGCTGTCATTCTTTCCCACGTGATGATGGGAAGTTTGGTAAGAATTGGATACTTAATTCGTGCAATGAAAGGGTGGTAGAGTCTGCCGAACTTGCAGGAAACTTCACGATAAACTGATTGACTTGTCATTCCCGTCAAAACTTGTATATATTTTAGATATCACGGAAAAATGAGTATCCAGAACTGGTGTCTGAAGCATTGAAAGTTTTAATTTCATTTGCAATCTCATACTTACGCGAATTTGGCTTCTCATCAATGGTTGCGGTTAAAACAAAGCAATGAAATTGAATGTCTGTGTGCCTTTGTGTTAATTTAGTCTATTCAGACGAATATAAAAAGATTAACAAATGCAAAGCAGACGCAGGTATCTCAGTGAAAGACATAAACTAACAACTTCATATGAAGATTACGTCTAATAGAGATAATTTCAACTGCAGAACTGTAACATTACACAAGTTTCTCACTTAAAAAATATAATTACGTCGGGTGATTGAGGTGGCCTATTCACCTCTGAAACACGTCAACATGAACGAAATTCACCAAAAGGTAACGTTTGATGTGCTGTCACGTAACTGTATAACGAAGTAATTTTTCTTTGACGAGTGTACCGAGACTGGAGTAAACAATACTTAACATGTTACATACATTTTTTCTTCCCCAGCTAAGAGGTATTAGAGTTTACATAAGAAGTGTAATCTTTCAACAAGATGGGGCGACATTCTACTATGCCATTGCTGTTCCCAATTTTCTAGACGCAACCTTTCCTCAGCGTTGGATAGGCCGTGGAGGACATATAGTATGGACACCCGAATCACCTGACTTAACTTCTTTGGATTTTTATCTATGAGGGTATGGTTAAACCAGGGTTCTTAACCTTTTTAGGCTGCGATCCAAATTCTGGTCTCGGGGGTCTAGCTCGGCGACCAATGCCTTCAAACAGTTCCCTTGTAATAGATAATAAAATAGATAATTAATGGTAAAATGATTAGGGATAACATAAATAAATGATAAATGACAATTTAATGACTCAAGTTCGGGTCACGACCCAGAGGTTAAGAACCCCTGGGTTAAACGTGTAGTATGACAATCCAATAGTGTGGCAGAACTCCGTCAAAGAAGCAGAGGTCACTGGATTCATTCTACATTAGACCATGTTGCTATTGTTTTAATGGAGTTCGAGCGTCGAATACACATTGTAGTGACGAATGATGGTCATCTTGTGAAAGTGTTCTAAACGTGGACAGTTTGGAACTGTAACCCACAAACCACAAACAAAAAATGACCAATTTTTTTGCACCATTATTTCTTGGACACCCTCTATATTCAACAATAAAAGTAATATGATCCTAACTTTGTCAAAAGAAAGATGTTTATATTATTTGATCATTTTAAGTTTATATTTTAAACAAAATTACTCTTGACCAACATTAAATTTTTAAAAAAAAAAGCGAAAAAACAAAACTGAAAAGAGAGCTCGAACCCCACCAAAACACATCGCACGCACACACACACACATACACACACACATATATATATAGACTATATATATATATATATATATATATATATTATATAGTTGTTTAAAAGTGAGGACACCATAGCAATAAAATTAAAATAAGTAAACACGTTTTATGTGCTTTGGTGCCTGACTTGAAAAACCTTGCATATTTATATATATAAAATTATATATATTATACTATATATTATACTATATATATATATATATATATATATATATATATCCCCGCAAGGGGGTTCTAAGCTCGTGCTCTTGAGTGCTCTTTGTGCTCGTTTGTACGTGCTTGTTCCTGGAGGTTTCACGTGCGCCCTCCCGGCCCTAGCACCCAAGGATGATGGGGCTCGACCCTGCAGTCCTTGTCATCCTTGGTCTTTTTCCACTTCGACTGTCCTCTCCACCCTTTCTTTTTCCTCTGTCTTTCCTCTCACTTTTTCTTTGTTTTTCCGCCGAGATATGCCCTTTTAAATAGAGGCGAATCGGTTCTTCCCGAACTTAAAAAAAAAAAAATATATATATATATATATATATATAGTGTGTATGGCACTAATTTCTATTATATTCATTAGGAAAAAGGAATTTTTTTTCCTTGGCACCAAATTTACAATGGAAAGGATGTGGGAAAAGATAAGGAAAAAAAGAAATTTACTTTTTTTTTGAAGGTCGGAATTTTATGATAAGAAAGATAAGAGAAAGTGATTATTTACAAGAATGATAAAACACGTGAGACGAATAATATATATATATTTATATATATATATATATATATATATATATATATATATATATACATATCAAAATAAACAAAACGAGAGAGTGACCTTTGGAAATACTTTTAAAAGCAAAACCTTTCTTATACTTAGTCGACCAATCTATTCCTGCTACTTATAGTCGCCTCCCACTTTTCGACCAATTGGAATCCTTTCCTCGTAACCTATTTCGATTTCCTGTGAAAGAAAGGGAATAGGAATTCCTGTCCAAGCTGACCTAGCGACGACGCGCGTGTCGGTGGGCGGGGAATACAATCTGAATCTGGCGTATAAAAGACACACACCCAATATGAATCCTCAGTTCTTGTATTCAAGTCGTATTTACAGTTGTTTGGGCTTGATTTCCCTTTTATTTAGAAAAACTCTCATCATGAAAGTGGTAAGTCGTTCGAGTGTTTCAGCTGCGTGCAATACTGCATCGAGTTCAATTTTGGGGTCGTTATTCGGGTTTTTATATAGATATTTCATTTTCCCTTGTTTAACCAAGTTACCAAGTTACGCTTGGTCTCGTCAATCTATATATTGCTATAGTTGATATTCTCAATGACCTTATCTAAGTGCACTTTTTTTCTTTACGGCACATCAGATGACTATTATCCCTCAAGTGTCCTAAAAACACGCTAAGTTATCCTAATTACAATAACTTAATGGGAGGCTGTTTTTATTACGCTTTAACTGAGGCACAAAGAGAGAGAGAGAGAGAGAGAGAGATATATATATATATATATATATATATATATATATACACACACACACACAGAATTTTGTTAATTTCCAAAATGTTGTTTTATGCGATTAGCAAAACTTGGATTGACCATTTTTTAACTTTAAAAATGCTTATAAAATTCAGAGACGTCATCAAATTATTAAGAGGTCAAATGGAGAACACGCTTCTGTGAGTTAGGTTAGATTAAGTGAAGTTAAGTTAGGTTAATTTATAGTGTCGATAATTTTGATATGTTAATAACTTTCTTTTAGTTTAAAAAATGAAAACTAATATTTCCTTTGTTGACAGACGTGCGTCCTCCTCCTACTTTTGGTTGCTGCGTTCGCCATGGCTGATCCCAAACCCACATATGGCAAAGGAGGTGGGAAAGGATCCGGAGGAGGATACGGAGGAGGTTACGGAGGTGGGAAAGGATCCGGAGGAGGTTACGGAGGTGGGAAAGGATCCGGAGGAGGTTACGGAGGTGGGAAAGGATCCGGAGGAGGTTACGGAGGTGGCTACGGAGGTTACGGAAGTGGCTACGGAGGTTACGGAAGTGGCTACGGAGGTTACGGAGGTGGCTACGGAGGCTACGGAGGTTACGGAGGGTACGGAGGATACGGAGGACAAGGGGGTTATGGAGGCTATGGAGGTTATGGTAACCAAGGAGGTTATGGTAGCCAAGGAGGTCATGGTAGCCAAGGAGGTCATGGTTACGGAGGATATGGAGGATACAAACCAACTTATAGTAGACCTAGTTATGGCTACTATCATTGATTAAATTACTTTTGGAACTGGAAAAAGTGACCGAATCTCTCCTTTAAAAAAAATTATTTATTTTGAAATTATTTAATTTACTCTGTTTTGAATAAAGTCCTTTCTTCATTTGTTTTCATTTCATTTTCAACTTAACATTAATAGGTAAGCTACGGTACCCACAAGTTACCCCCAAATTATGGGCGCGATCCTACGAGTTAGGTCAGGTTAAGTTACGCTAGGTTAGGTTAGGATAAGTTAGGTTGCTGTTCTTCTCTTAGTTGGATTAAGTTAGGTTAAATTAGTAACGATAATTCTGATCTGTCCATGATTAGGGGAGATAATCATTTTTTTTTCTACTCTTGTGTCATGTCAAAGTTTATGTAAATTTGAGAATTGGTCCAAAACACAATTTTTAAAAGGTTTAAATTAGATCAAACAAAACGCAAGTCCAAAAACATCACGAAGAAACTTTTTGGTAAAAATAAAATTGAAATGAAGGAACTTGCAAATCGGGCAAAGCATTTAAATGATAAGAATGTGGCAAGCATCTACAGTAGGGTGGCCAGACGTCCGGCTTTAGGCGGACAGTCCGCCTTTTGAGCACTATGTCCTTAGGGTGGCCATTTCCAAATTTCCCAAAAGGAGGACACTGCGTATGTGGCCGTACGTTAACATATATATATATATATATATATATATATATATATATATATATATATATGTGTGTGTGTGTTAACGTACGGCCACATACGCAGTGTCCTCCTTTTTAAATGGCCACCCTAATCTACAGTATAATGCATTATACGAGCCACAAACCTAAAATTGATGTACACACCCAAGATTATGCATGCAGAAAAAATACCATAGTGTTCAACGTTCATCAACAACATTTACGTTCTTCACTTTTAAAGTAAAGTCACCAGCGAACATAGCTCAGTGGGTAATACTGTTTTCCTGTAAGCGAAGTTTAGACACTGGGGTCGGCAGTCCGACTCCCATTGAAGCTAGTAATAATCAGGAAGTCAGCGCAATGGGCCGCATTAGTCTAAAGGTCTAAAAGATTTTTTGGTGGTCATAAACAGGTTGCGAAGTTACCCGCATTTAAATGAACAGTTAAACAAGAATTTAAGAAGCCAACTCACTGGGAGTTGCCCCCAGTATGGACGTTTTCCTGCGAATTACCTGTATGATAAATCAGTGTTATAAATCAAATATTTCGAACGAACAAAGCTAAAAAAAAACTAAAAAAAAAATGGTTAGCCAAACTTTCCCAACTGAGTGTACAATATAATTTAAATATAATTGCAAGTGATCTTTCATAAAAGTACGAAGAAAGTAATAAACCTGTAAAGCATTTAGGATCTTACATTTGACTAATCTGACACTGATGTTCGGCTTCGCAAATGTTTACAAGCAAATTGCCTTTAATCTTGCTGGAAGTAATACGCGTGTTCGGAACAGTTCCTACAAAGTTTTTAGTGATAGACAACTTGCAGACTCGTCATAGATGCTACAAATTACGGACTATAGGAAAATATTTTTTATAATTTTTCATTTATTTTGGAATGTTATTTCCAAGATCAAGTTTTTCATAAACTTGTTCCTGCATGTTTAAAATATATTATTGTTATGTTTATATTGTTGTTGCCTTCTGTATAGTTCCTCGTACACTATTTCGATTTTCACCTTTTTTTCAAAATGTGATAATTATCTTTTATCTTGGTAATTAAAACTATCACCTTTATTACGTAAAAGTACAGAGGGTTGACAAAAGTAAATAGATATTGCGATGATTGTCCTAAAAAACGAATGGCAAAGCTTATCAATGAAATGCCAGAACGTGTGTGTGTGCCACCTTTACTTAATGGAAAAGGGAAAAGCAACACGATTTTAAATATATTGATTCAATAAATCTGTTATTATTTACTGACTTTTAGGATCAAATCAAAAACTATAATAAAACCAAAGGTGTCTATTTATATTTGCCAACCCTCTGTAACGTAGCGAAAGTCGAAAATCGAGTCTGAGTAAGAGGGAGAATTGCGATCATATTGTGCTAAAATGCAAAACATTTATAAAAATTCGCAAAATAGCAGCCGAGAATGCTTATTGAGAATGCTTATTAAACGCTCGTCCAGTTATCGCTTTAATGGAATGGGAAAAGTTAAATAGTTTTGAACTTTGAAGTAAATATCCAAACGAGATATTTATTTTGGTCATAGCTTGAGGAAAGAACAGTTATGCGTGCTATGCTATGATTTTGGTAAAAGATAATGTTAATTGAAAGGTCTGTATATATACACACAAAGGATTGACAAAAGTAAATAGACACCTTTGGTTTTTTTTTTTTTTTTCATAATTTTTGATTTGATAATAAAAGTCAGTAAATAATAATAGATTTATTGAATCATTGTTGCTTTTCTCCTTTTGCATTACGTAAAGCTGACACACACGTTCTGACATTCCATATAACTTTTAGTATAGTCTCTGAAACTTACTGAAAACACCTTCCATTTAAATTTAACCTTTAACTGCTTTGCTTAATTTATTTTCTTTGGATGATGGCAAACGAATTAACTTAATCTCAAAAAGTATTCTGGGAGAGTCACAAGTGTTTTAAAGTTCGAGATAAATATCGAAAACTTGTACAGTTTCGAAAAATAATTCGCCAAAGAACAAAATTTCTACAAAAAAAAAAAAAAAAATCACTAACCATTAATGATTGGATTTTGTTTTTAAATTTTATTACTGTTACTACAAAGAATAATATCCAAAGGAAAAAAAAAATTACCCAATTAGTAATTCTTTATGCTATTTTCAAAATTTGTTTTTAGGGGAACCTCTTTCCAAAACTGGATATCGCTTGAATTTACGCAGTTTGTCTTTAAAAAATTACCACTTAAAGTGATAATTTACGCGCGATTACTGCACTATTTTCAGAGTAAACGAGTGGCACCATTAGTGCCAGACAAAGCGCAATTAGTGCCAAGAAAACGTACTTACGTATTGTGATACATCGTTTTCGGGAAAATACTAATAATTTTATGACCACATTATTATTATTATTATTATTATTATTATTATCGTAGTAATAGCAGTAATAGCAGTAATAGCAGTAACAGAAAAACGCTTAATCTTTTTTAGATCGATGTCATATATATATATATATATATATTATAAATATATATATATATATATATATATATATATATATATATATATATATATATATATATATATATATATATAACTACGGTAATCGTAAATTAATTTTATACGAAGAGTGACGTAAAACGTGCATCACATGAAAAGTACATTATGACATGACACGCTCAAAAGTTACACTTGAAGGGGATTGTTTTCGGTTTCCTGGATAGTTTAGTCACTCTTGTGCAGGGCTTCTCAAACTTTTTTCACTTGCGACCCCTTTGGATCAGACAAATTTTTTCGCGACCCTTCACTCAATGTCATAAAAGCAATAGGTACTAACACTGTATATTTATGAAAAAAATAATATTTCAAATGTTTCTGCGACCCCCAATAATATTTACGCGACCCCTAGTTTGAGAAGCGTGGCTCTAGTGGATAGTATACTTGCATGGGTCGTGACTCGACGACGAAGGAACGAAATTCCTTCGTGCTGCACGTTTTACTTCAGTCTTCAGTATATATATATGTGTGTATATATATAAAGCAAGATTGCTCACACCAGGATTCGAACCCGGGATAAAAGTTAACCTGCTATATATTTAAACAACCCTGGGAAACATATAACGCTTTAGCGTTCAGGAGCATTTTACCTGTTAACCCTCCGGCACTCGAGGTAATGATAGCACTTAATTCAAATCTCTCTGCTTTAACTTTGGGGTCTTATAGAGTGATATTTACGAAAACCACGCGTGCTCAGGCAGTTATCTCATATACAGGGTGTCTCAGAAGTCGCACTCCATATTTATAGGTGCGAATGACCTCAATCTGGTGCGCGACTTTTGAGACACCCTGTATATAGAACCCTTATGTTTAACCAGACAGATTTTAAATAAATGTTGGAGTGTGAGGGGGTTAACACGTAAAATACTCCTGAACACGAAAGCGTTGCGCGTTTCATCGGTTGTTTAAATATGTGATAGGTTGTATTAACTTTTACCGCGTCGTAGTGTGGTGGTGGCGCTCACGGTTCCTCCTTAAGAGGCCTCGGGTTCGAATCCCGGTGGCTGCAATTTTAAGAAGGTTCGCAGCTGGAGTTTCGTCAAAGCTTTGTTTTCGAAAACAATTTATGACCGAGGCTTGACACAGGGGGGGGGGGGCAACCACTCGAGAGCGCTCCTACGACGAACAAATCTCACTTCTTCGAGATTTACCACTCAACATTCTTCAGTTTCTGCTCGTCTACTCTCGCTTAGGCCTACCCTCGTTTCGGCTTACCTGCCATTTCTTTCGATCGCAAAAAACTCTGAAATTCATTCGGTAAGCTTATAATAATTCATTTAATTTATTTGACTTCACTTTATAAATATCGAGCGTTGTCCTTCATTGTAATTAAGATTTTTTCCAACAATTCAATCATATTATTATTATTGTACATTCAATTTTAAGTAACTGTAATATTATTCTCGGTAACAATTATTTGTTCAGTTAATTAAAGGAAAAAGCCGCGTAGTCTATCTTTTTTCTTATTTTGATCGAAAGATAATTAATTGGTGACCACAGTTAATTAACTTTTTAACTTCCGTCAACGTATTTAATTACTAAATTACTGGAGCCTACAAAAGTAATGCCTATAATTAGGGCAATATATATATATATATATATAAGCAAACAACCACAGGGAAAAGGAAACACAAAGTCCGAGCGCTTTCGTGATATATTCACATTATCAAGGAGGAACAGAAAATAGACAGAGATTACGAAAGCGCTCGGACTTTGTGTTTCCTTTTCCCTGTGGTTGTTTGCTTATTAATAAGATCACGTGTTATTTTGTGATTTTAGTGCATATATATATATATATATATATGGGAATGAACTCAGAATGGTCCCCTGAGTTTTTTATGATACACACAGACAGTGCATGGAACAAGGAACTCTTCTGGGATAATTAAATCCACTATAGTCCGAATAAGTAATGGTAAATGACAAATACCATAGTTTTTCTTTTTCATGATGCTAGCCCGACGTGAGCAACGATGTATTCAATCTGACGTGAAGGCAGCGAGTCTTTTGCTTATATTGAGGTTCTAAATGTAGCAGGGCTAGGCTTGCTTTAAGCCCTAGATCCATGTCCCAAAGCTGGATCCTGTCTGCTTTGCAGATAGCTGGTGAGGGAAGCTATATTTATGGGACCTCTTTGCGAGTGACCCGTTGCCCACGTCGGGCTTGCATCATGAAAAAGAAAAACTATGGTATTTGTCATTTACCATTACTTATTCGGACTATAGTGGATTTAATTATCCCAGAAGAGTTCCTTGTTCCATGCACTGTCTGTGTGTATCATATATATATATAATTATATTATATTTTTTTATTGGGGTTGTTTAACCTCCTTCGCAACATCTAAGGTCATATGACGGAGGAGACCTACAGCTTTACGTGGGATCCGAACCACGGGTCGCTACATAATCTGAACGCGGAGGACGGTCTCCCATCCAACTATTACCCAGACCGAATGTTGCTTTACTTCGCATATATATATATATAAGCTTAAGAGTAGGCTCACTTTTTCCTATGCATCATATAGCCCACCGAGATCTGAACCTGGGATCTGAAAGCGCTAGTGTTTTCCCTTGAGAGAAAATATTCGCCAGGCTGTATTATTATCCTGTTGTTGGCTAATGGCCACTGCTGCGAAACCAGATCAGAGGTACTGGGTTTGAATCTTGGTGGGAATGAGTTTGGATATATATATATATATATATATATAATACACACACACACACACATAGTTCATGCTGGTGTTAGTTTTCTTCTTTTTCATTATAACTGCAATGACCTCGTGCTTATTAAGCTGAACGAATTCTTTCTTTCCATATCGAGGCAAGAAGCGAATAGCAATATCTTTCGTTGGAGCTATTTCTCGTTCATTCATATTTTTTTTAATTAATAACAATTAAAAGCAAACGAAAGAGGTGATCACTTGTCTGAATCTCCAACGGCGTTTGACTGATGTTCTCACAACAAAGATGGCGACGAAACTTCATTTAGCAGAAACGATTTTGTGTAAACGATGTTTGAATGAAACAATTTATCAGTCTAGTTTGAAGTTTATAAAATGGCTTGAATTGCGCGGCAAATATAAATAAACAGTTTGGATCTCACACACACACACACACACACACATATATATATATATATATATATATATATATATATATATATATACACCCAAAGTAGCGGAGTGGTTAGGACGCTGGACTGCTGATCGGAAAGCCGCGGAGTCCGGGAGAGAACTTTGTAACTGCTGAATTGCCTGGTGGATCGTGGTCAGGACTCCACGTTAAGATGTAGGTCTAAGATGAGACATCAAACTTAACCTTCGTCAACACTTAGGCTTACTAATATATATATATATATATTTCTAATGCTCGAGATACATACGTGAACAGCTTGAGGTATAACTTGAAGGAGTAGCTTTACTGTTATGTAATGTAAATGTAAAAATGTAAACAATATTTTTTGGGGGGTTTCCAAGTAATTTTTTTCCTACCTTGAATTTTTTTTCACTCGAATATTTTGGGTGTTTCTTTGAAACGAATATATTTGCATCTTTTGCGCTGTGAAACTCCTCTTATCTTTTATCTTTTATTATCTTTAATCTCTTATCTTTTAAGGAAGGTCGTTAAAGAATATTAAAAGTGATTAGACTTTTGTACGTTCTCTCAGAATGAGGCGAAAATACATTTTACTTTTGGTGTAATTAGGCCACATATTTACACCAAAAAAGTACTTCTGATATATATATATATTATATTATATATATATATATATATATATATATATATATATAGATATATATATATATACTGTGTCCCCAGAAAAGTGGCCACCAATTTCACTGAACCAACACAACCACGATTCTAAGGATGACTAAATAAAACAGAAATAATTTTAAACCGTTTATATTGTCCTTAAAATGAGAGATAGTTCATTTATATCGGATGAGTAGTCTTTTTCACACATTCGGCTTTAAATGGAGTTGTTAAAAATTAAAGTTAACAATATAAAAATAGTAAAAATTGCTAAATTCATCCGCCTCATTTCAGTCAGTCTGTGATGGTTTCTGTTGGTGTTTCTTGGTTAGGACAAACGTCCACTGTCTTCGTTCATCAAGATGTGAAAATTGATTCAAAACATTACTGTGACCATACCTTGTATAAGATGTTTGGAATTGAAAGTTACGGTGAGAATTATGTTTTTCAGCAAGATGGCGCTCTATGTCAGCGGTCTTGGTACACCATTGCATATTTACAAGCATAAGGTCCCGATTTCATCGCCTAAGATGGCCGAGAAGATTGGCCGCCAAATAGTCCGGATTTAAATCCAGTTGATTATTTTATAGAGATGTTAAATTAACAAAGTTTACAAACAAAATGTTCAAGATGTCAATCAACTTCGAGAGTGCATTTGAACAACATGGAATGAGCTCGATCAAGATACCATATGGAGGACGCATTGAACACTTGCTACCTTAATGTTTTATTCCATTTGTTTTTGTTTATTGTAAACTTCTTTAATGGTCAATCAAGTCTCTAATTACCTTCTTTGCCAACTTTATATATATATATATATATATATATATTATATATATATATATATAGATAGAGAGAGAGAGAGAGAGAGAGAGAGAGAGAGAGAGATTTTGGTCTCTGGCAAATGACGTCATCTCACCTTAACGTGCGAAAAATTTTCTTTAAAAAAAATCTCTTTTGGTAAGAATCATCTTATCCTGATAATAATAATAATAAGTAATAATAATAATAATAATAATAATAATAATTATAATTAACATACTTACATGGAAGTAACGCAAAAAATCCTTGATCTTAATTCATTCTTTAAATCATTTTAACTTTCGATTTAGTTTTCCCCAGAATATGAATTGATCTAAATCCGGCCAAACCTACGCGCCGTTGGTAAATGAACATATAACGGATGTGACGTCTTTGAACGAGATGTCAAAATGCATTCTTTGATTGTACCCTCATCAAATATATCTATTAGTAATAATAATTACATTATAATAAAAAATATTTTGTGGTTAGTGTTGTTAACTAAGAATCCACTGGCCCCGGGTTCGATTACCGCGATGGCAGGCGGCGCTCAGTTTATCCAGCTGTTCATCCTTCCATACAAAAAAATTGGTTGATAGATAAGTGGGTACCCTGGCTGGGACGCTGAGCTGCTGATCAAGAGGTCGTGAGATCGAGTTCGGGCGAGGACTTTGTAATTTCTAACTACCCGTGGTGGGTCGTGGTTCGGATTCCACGTTAAGCTGTAGGTCTAATGTAGGGCAACAAGCTTGACTTTCGTCAGAATGAACAATTCGGTCGGGAGCAACATCAAAGTTATCAATATATATATATATATATATACCACCTCGGTAGTGTAGTAGTTAGCGTCGCTGACTACGAATCCATCGGTTTCGGGATCGAGACCCGGTGCCGGCAGCCGGCGTGCAGCAAAACCCAGCTGTTCATCCTTCCACACAATAAAAAAAAAGAAAGTGGTTGGTAGATAAATGGGTACCCTGGGTGGCCTAGTGGTTAAGACGTTGGGCTGCTGGTGGGGCGTGGTTCTGATTCCACGTTAAACTGTAGGTCTAATGTGGAGTGAAGAGCTTGACCTTCGTCAGAATGAACAATTCGGGCGGAAGCTAACCAAAGGTGTATATATATATATATGCACTAGAATCACAAAATAACACGTGACCTTATTAATAAGCAAACAACCACAAGGAAAAGGAAACACAAAGTCCGAGCGCTTTCGTGATATATTCACATTATCAAGGATGTGAATATATCACGAAAGCGCTCGGACTTTGTGTTTCCTTTTCCTTGTGGTTGTTTGCTTATATATATATGTATGGTAACCTTGATTCCCGCAACGGAAATCGAATCTGGGTCCGATGGATTCCTTGTCACTGATGTGAGGCATATATATATACATATATATTAAAAACAAAAGTCTGCTTTCAAATTTAATTTTGGACATTATTATTCTAAAGTTCACCTTCAAATTTTCATTTTCTTTATTTCCAAAATTTTCATTTTTTTTTAATTTCTTATTGGGGGTGAGGGGCGTCAAATATATATATATATATATTTTTTTTTTTTTTATTAACTCTTTTTGGTTTTTTTTAACCTTAAAATAGAGAATTGCTTTTGCAGGTTTTGCAATTTTACAGAACAAGTGACGCATTTAAAATAAAAAAAAAACAAGCAAAATCTGGATGAAGAATATTTTATTTATTGAATATTTTTTTATTTATTGAAATTATTTATTCATTTATTGATTTGAATTTCAATTTTATTTTTCCAAAATTTGTCCTTTTTTTTTTTGAGGTTTTTTTGGTGAAAGTTTTTTAAACATTTTTTGTGACTCGATAATGATTAAGTGGAATTTCCGTCCCATTTTTATTATGAAGAGAAGGACCGTCAGATATTAAGGACGCTTTTCTATTATGTATATCGTAATTAGGAGTTTAAAGTTCAATATATATATATATATATATATGTTTGTTGTACAATGCCCGCAAGCGATGGAAAATCATGGAAAAATCATGATCATGAAAAATCATGGAAAGAGATCCATCCATGGCAGAGCCTACACAAACAGCACCATCAATTCAGCGCTCCTCCCATACCGAACTCGACTCCAAAAAATGCCCAAGCCCAAGCAGACACTGATTGATAGTTTTTTCAAACCGAAGAGACTTCTTCTGTAGAACAAGATGAACCAAAACATCAACTTCAGGGACCTCTTCAAGCTCTCAAAAACACGACCAATTGCCTGAACTACCAGATGCCTTTATGGAAGGAGACTACTCTCCTTCCAAACAATGAAACAACACCACCATCTTTCCAGTCAATCTTTCCAGCAAGCCCAGTCAACAAATTGTTGTTTGGTGAGTGTTAATTTTTGAGTGCATGTTAATTTAATTCCTTATTTTCAGGAAATAACACATAGTAATACTGTACTTAAATACTATTTAATTTAAATTAAAAATACTGTAGGGCCTTAAAAGTTAGATTTTGTGGTGATAAGGGTCAGTTTTTAGTTTTCTGGAACCAGTTAGCCTTATAACATGTAAAGTATGGTCCCGTTAACCGAGGTTCCGCTATCCGAGATGTTGTTTTGGAACCAATTAATCTCGGATAGCGGGGGTCCACTGTATTATATAATTATAGTAATTATAATAGCTAGTGATAAACGTCATAACTGGCTAGTGGGTATGTACTGTAGACTATTCTGAAAAATACGGTACTGTCTTTAATATCTTTAATAAGATTTTTATTAGAGTAGGCGGCGCTTACCTAGCTTACCCTGAATGCACGCCACTAATAATATATATATATATATATATATATTGAAAAGGTACATATTGTGAGGGGTTTGAATGGAACAGAGAACCCCCCTCATAAATTACTTTCGCTGTTTAAAGCCTCCTACCCTGGCACAATTTTTCACTTTTTGACCTATATATTGAAGAATATTCCATTTATACGACTTACTCTACATTCAGGTTTTTTGAAGACATAAATCTTTATTAACGTATAATATTTTATTTAATAATGTACAGTATTAGGAAAATTAATTAAGTACAACAATATGTTCAGAAGAAAAAATTAGAGGCATAATAAATGTGTTAAAATTCAATTCACTTTTTCATTGTTCCTTATTACGTCAAAAGGGAAGAAATTTTCAATATCATTAGGAAATTTTATTTCATATGTTTCTTACTCATTCCATTGGGCCTTCCATTCAAACTTGGGCAGTTTTCGCCTTGATTCTAATGAGTTTAAGATAAACTTTTGACGGTTGTCATATCCTATTCTTTCCTGACATGCCTTTGTTACTCGGTTCACTGCCCTTTCCACACTTTGACTGTGGCATGGAAAAGAAGCTATCTCCAGTGGTTTACATCGAGCCTGTAGTAGCTCATCGTCGCTAAAGTTATGCGATTTCTTTCTCTTTCTAATTTCTTTCTGTCAAGCATGTTGGTGTGGTTAAGGATCCCCATATCTTTTAAAGATGCATTGACTATTGTAGCTGCAGCGCTACAACTTACACGATAACGATCTGCTGTTAATGCTAGGTTTTTAAAGGAGTGCCTGTTCTGAATATTCTCAGTCGATTCTAAATCGGCCTCATAATCTACAGCCTGACTTTCTGAATCTACATCCATGTCTTCTTCGTTATTTTCTATAAATTCCGATGGTAAAACAGTGGTGGCTTCAGTCATTTCTTCTTGTGCTTTTAGTTGACGGTTTTGTGCTTCTTGGGCTCTTGCTAAGGATCTCTTCTTTGTTGGACTAGCTATGCGATCAATTGGTCGTAACTGATTTTTTCTTTGTTTTTGACCCACAAAAGACTCTCATTCTGCAATTGGTATTTTATCCTTACACCTGCAAGATTTCCTAGCAATTCCCTTATCATAGCATTCACAAGAAGATATATCAAACATTTCATCATGCTGAGCTACTTTTAAGCAAAACTTTCATTTCTTCAATATCTTTTACAACAACCCTGTAACAATCATTAGCAGTTGCTAATCCTTTCGATTTAGCTTCTTCACGACGGCGCATAAAAAGGTAGTATCTCACAACATCTGCTTTTGAAGGAGCCATGGCTGCTGGGAATTTCGTAGGATATCCAAAGGCTGCATTTGAGGACTTGCTTCTAGTAGTCATAGTTTATATTCAGAAGTAAAATCAAATTATATGTAATTTATAATTTATGATAATTCAAATTATAATTAAAGCAAATTCAAATTATTTCTATTTATCTGAAACAAAAATATCAAGCATTAAACAAACAACTTATCATGTAACATATAACACCATTAACCATATACAAATATGAAGGTAAAAAAGGGAGGAGGGGCATGTGATAGGGGTAGTAGGGTAGCACATGCTTGATTTTTTAGTATTTTGTTAAAGTGATAAAAAAAATCTTCTCACATAGTGGACTTTTTAAGAAATAACATTTTTTCCCACTTAAATATATGCAAATATGAGGGTAAAAAAGGGGGGAGGTATGTGCTAGGGGTAGCAGGGGTATCACATGCTTGATATTTTAATATTTTGTCAAGATAATAAAATGAAACTTCTCACATAGTGTACTTTTTAAGAAATAAAAAAATTTCCCATTTTCGACCCGGCCTAATATGTTATCATTTTATAATGTTATAATGTTTTAGACCAACAAAGACCCTAAGATCCATCATGACTGGTCTATCTAACTGTGTTCGTAATTGTGTATTGTGCATGTCCTCCGTGGCGGAGGGGACCTACAATTTTACGTGGTTTCCCAACCACAAAGCCTTAATTTTATCTACCTTAAACTATACCCAATCTATCAACATACGCATCTAATCGATTTTTAAACATGTTTATAGACATGTTACTAATTACTTCTACCGGCAAACTATTCCAGCTATTTACTATTCTATGCGTAAAA